>OX438765.1:11050886-11076084 GCA_949316455.1 Acleris holmiana | reverse complement strand
CTATCGTGTGCAAATCAAGTCAATATTTGATGTTACTGTATTGCTGTGGAATGTGGATGTAATATTTTATTTATAATACTTATGCTACCAATTAAGGATCCCATCGTCAGGATCTATCATTGTCTTAAAGTGTGCTAACATGATTTTGTTTAGTTACTACATACCTTCTCTTCGCGAATTATGTCCTTATCATATGGAGGTCGTCACATTACTACTGTTACGACTTTAGATCTTACATATGATTTTTAATTAAGTATTATTATGACTACATAGAAATACAAATCGTACATGCATATATTATGGATGCAGGCATAATATTAAGAATGACATAATTACTCCGATAGTATCGACATCTTCGGGCCCTTCACCCCTTTCTTCTACAGCCGTCATGTTTATATTTTATCTTCCTTCACTGGATAATATTTTTAACCTCGGACCGCCTCATGTAAATATTTATTATTTTGAATTGTCAATCTGTCATATGCTATGCATAGTTCGCTCTTTCAACTATTTTAGAAACAACTACCTACCTAGTGATATTTAAATTTATACTAAACTTTTTGGTGGAAACGTTTTGTGTCTTCAACCCTTTTAACCCACTTTTTCTACAATACGACGTGATATAGAAGCAGTTTCATTAACGTCATTGGTGATGGATGAATGTGATGATGGTACAGCGGCAGTGCCGCAGCGGTAGTTAGCAGCGTGAGTGTACTCGGAACTAATATGTACCTACCTATGGTGGTTGGTACCTTGTCAGTTTTAATTCCCGCAGTACTCTCGCAGGGGTGGTTTATGTCAAGAACTGTCATTTTGTATGCCACAGCAGGTAAGTTGTTAAGCCTGAATTAGCCAATAAATTATAAAAAAAAAAAAAAAAAACTACCTATTTACTAATAAATAAATCAAAGTTAAACTGTAATAATTTATTAAATTTACAATAAAAAATATTTTGTAATAAATTAATAACATGACATTCATGAACATGAATAAAACAATGTATTTAGGTGCCTTCAGAATAATGGCAAGGATAATTTCTGTGCAAACTAACAATTAACGATGGAGGCTTTAGACTAGGCAAGGAGAACATTCTCTTAAAAACAAATGAAGGTAAATAGTCTGTCAAAAAAATACCGACCTGTCACGACCTACGTCAAATCCGTTTTTACTAAGCTATAAGGACTATAACATTATTATTCAAAAATCGTAAAAATCGGACAACGTTTAAGGGGAGAAAAACGCTATCGCATTTTGTATGGATTTTTTGCTTTACAGTCCTCTTAAGGTCAAAACGTATTTTCCCCTAGGTATTACACATTAATACACTTTGGAAAGCAAAATCGTTTGTAATAACAGTCACTGTTGCAAGTATTGGGGTCAAGATAATTTTGATCACAGACAGCAAAACACTTTGAGCCTCGTCAGCAGCTATTCATACTTTACCTATATCTAATACTCGTAAATACCAATTACGATTCCTAAACTACATAAATGTACATTAAAGTCCTAGGCAAAGTTATATATTAATCCAGTAAATTTATGGTTTTTTGAAACATTAATTTATAATAGCCTGTTTTTTTTAAATCCAATTTTATAAGTTCAAAGGCACTACTATATTCATGAATCCTAAAACTTTCCACCCGGAAGTAGGTACCTATATTATAAATATACCTTTCCTTTAAATTAAAAACAGGCAGTGTAATTTTTGTGTCTAAGTCTTACAATATTTTGGTCTATGAGTAGGTAGAAGGTGTAATCTAACAAAATATTTACACGGAAAGCCACAAAATCAGCTAAATACATTGCTCCGGTTATATATACCCTTGAATAATGGAAAAAAATAGTAATTAGTAGTGCTTTGATGAAAATGAAATATATTATTTCACGATAGTGTACGGGTATTGCAAATCACAAAATAAACGGATCGATTTATTTTTTTTACGGTTCCGTAGTCGAACTAGGAACCCTTATAGTCCGTCCGCTCGTCCGTCCGTGTGTAGGGAAGGTACCCTAAAAAAAATATTTTTCAAGATTCTTGACTCTCTGAGCTAGGCTGCGGACGGACGGACGGACGACGTACGGACGAACGGACGTCGGGATGTATTTTTTTTTCTCGTCAACCCCATAATGTGGGGTGTCGCTGGATAGGTCTTTCAAAAATATTACGGGTTTGTGCAAACCATTTTTCTGATCCGTTTGTGAAATATTAAGCTTTAAAGCGCAAAATTTTGTTACAGTCAAGCGTCCCGCACTCATATTTATACTAGAACGGTTTAGGTACTTAACTAAAAGTAAACAAACAAAACCACGTGGCTCTGTTCAACAGCCAATCAAGACTGTTTTGTCGACCTATGACGTATCGCACGTATCAGTATTCTGCTTCTATTGGCTGCTGAACAGAGCCACGTGGTTTCGTTTGTTTACTTTTAGTTAAGTACCTAAACCTTTCTAGTATAGTCGTATTATGCTTCTACCTAAATTACTAGAAATATAATATAAACGATACACAAAAAAAAACAGCTATTATAAATTATTTCTATTTCACCATAAAATGACTGGGCTATAAAGGGTCGATATGAATAATTAGGAATAAATATTTACTCTACAGGAAAGAATGGGCAAAAGTACCTAAATAGTAATTAACTTTATCAGAGCTAGTTTAAAACGTACGCTAGTAGAATAACTTAACTTAATACAGTTGCTAGTTTTGTACTTTTCGGTTTCTTAACAGAATTTGTTATTGTTTTGCTCACGTTTTGCTCCGGCAAAGTAGGAATATAAGTTCAGTATTCATCACTCGCGTGAGTTTCATTAACAGTGTTCCACTAGCTTACCATCAGTAAACAAGGTCAAACCTACAATCCGCTCTGTAGGTCACGAGACCTCAAGCCCGCGGTGACCTCGATCGACTCGGATTCCAATCATACAAGTAACAACATCTGGAACTTTCCATTTGTTTGTACTAAGTTCACATTACAGGTTCTGTTAAGAACGTTAACGCGGAGGTGCTTGTGGCGGGGCGTCTTCCAACTTGCCCCATACAACGTTGCACATTTCCCGTACAAGGGCTTGCTCTCCGGAGTCCAAATCAGGAGCAGGTCTTCTCCGTTCTCTTTCCACCCGTTCTCTTACTTCTAGGACCTGTAAAGCTCGTACCACCGCTTCGGGCCGCTCACCTACTCCGCCGTTTACACCCTTTTCAGCTTCCAAACGTCTGACCTTCTGTTCCAGGTCCCGGACGTACTGCACTGTGCGCTCGGCGAGCTGCGGGTGCGTGACGGGCGCGGCGGGCGCGCGCACTGCCTCCTCAGCGTTGGTGCCGCTGCTGCTGCCATCCCCGTCGTCCCGCTCTCTCCCGGCCGCTCTACCACAGTTTACACAGGTGCTTCTTTCACGTTCCTCGTCTAAATATAGGCAAAGCTCCTTTAACTCTAGGTTATCGCGAATTAATTCTTTTTGTTTTTCATCTAATTCTCTTAGTTTGCTCTGATAAGCAGACACCTCCTGACGCATCACCGATGCCGTGTACCGTCCGAACCGCTGCCACTCTCGGGCCAATTTTCGTCCTTTCTGGCGATCGTCATCCAGAAAACAGCACAGGTCTCGAAGTTCCTGATTGTCGTCACTCAATCGTCGGTTGGCTTCTTTCAAAGATTTAATTTCATCTAATAATGTCTGTATTTGTCGCCTTTGGTCCGTTGAAGCCCGAGGACCCTCGGGTTCCACGCGCTTGGTGAACTTGAGCATATCAGCTGACCGCCGGTGGATCTGCTCCTCCTCGAGGTTGCGCGGCGTCCGCTGTGTGTCGTCGGCGCTGCGCGCGCGCCCCGCAGGCTGCCCCGGCTCGTGCACGATCGCCTTGGTCACCACCTCCCCCGAGGGGCGCAGAACGCGCAGCGCGCCCGGTCCTTGCGGGTAACCGTTGGGATACCCTTGGGGATATTTCGAAAAGGGAATCGATCCTCCTGGATACGCACTGTGAGCTCCGAGCGAATACTGTATTTTAGTAGGATCCACGGGTTTCCCCACGAAAGGAGGTTTGTACTCTTTCGCGGACGGGTCAATAGTGGCTACTTTGGGGCCGGCCGCGGATGGCGGAGGCGGATGGTAACGCGGTGGAAAGTTGACCGGTTCCGGACCCTGTTTACCTAGTTGTTGTTTCTGTTTGTTGAACTGAACTGCATTTTGATTGATTGACATTGTCGATGGAGCTGATTCAGAAACGATCATCTGCTCAGTCGGTGCCCGGCGCCGAAATTATTTCAGGGTTCATTTCAAAATCAGCACAAATTGCGAAAACGCGAAACCTGAGGCAGCATGGGTTCAACGATTGGTCCTTGAATGAACGGAGGAGGGGACGCCGCCGGCTGCGTAGGCCGCGGACCGTGGCATTCGCGCAATTATCTCGATCGTTATTCAATGTTGAGCCAGAGGCACATATCCCGTAGATTGTTGATGCACTGTTTGTACTTTGTTAACTTTGTTTATGTTTAGAGTGAGAGCATTTAGCGGTCGCGGTGTCGTTTTCACGCGGCAGGTTGTGAGGGGACGCGGCCGCGCGGGGCGCGTGTCTCGACTGCGCCGGCGCCGCTCTACCTGCGCGCCGGAGGCTCTCGCGGTCCCGCTCTACTCGTTCATCTCACCTGCACGCACACTAGTGCGGTCTAGTCATTGACTTCATTGTTTTTTTTGAGGTTTTGATACAATGATGCTCACGCGCAAACGGAAGGTTTATTGCATAGGTAGGTAGGTAGGTACTCAGTCTAGTGCAAGACTAACTAGATACATATACTATCGTATCGTATAGTTTCTTCCCAGTCATAATAGGTATGTAGCTATAGTAAAGATAAATAGGTAAATATTTTTTATGCCGTCTACTTGTGTTTCTTCATATCTTAGGCTAAGGCCTTGATAGGGGGGATTCAATAAGTTGTGTCTTCCCTCATGCCTATTTATTAATTAGGTTAAATTACCTATTGTGTAGGTCAAGACTGCACAGGACACAATTAAACTTTCTTAGACTAACTGCCTAAGCTGAATCATTAAGATAGAGAGAACTTACGTATACCTAATTGTTTTTACTTTCTTACGCTTGTTTCTAATTTTTACGTAAGCTTTTCCGACCGAGCAGTGCGGTCAGTTTCAAATTAATATAAATTAGTTAAAGAACCGTAATATCCACTAAAAAATGTGTAATAATTGTACTGATTTGTTTTTATAAATAAGAAGAGGCAACACACAGCTATTGACTGCTAAGTTGCTATGTAACTTGCTAACTACGTGAGCCATGGTTGCGCCTAGTAACCAGCAAATGGCAATTCTCACCAGCCTAATATTGTTGAAATAAAAAACCAAGAATTTTATTTCTATTATATAAAATTCTCGTGTCACGGTGTACGTTATTGAACTCCTCCGAAACGGCTGGACCGATTTTAATAAAATTTTGTGTGTATATCGGGTAGGTCTGAGAATCGGCCAACATCTATTTTTCATACCCCTAAGTGATGTAAAAAAAAAATTGCAGCTGGCGAAGCCGCTGGCGGGTCGCTAGTAATGTATAAAATTTTAAATATAAATATGAAAGATTCATGTGGTGAAACTTTTGACCACGGATACGCTCGCGTGGTAATATTTAAAAATGTTACTCGTCCAGTCTCTACCGCATTAGTGAATGTAAACTTAGAAAAGTTAGTGACTGCATTTGCACTAAAGCTTCTCAATTGAAAACCCCCTCCGGTTTTTTGAAATAAATTGAAAATTTCCAAAATCCAGTAAATTGGCCACATGTCAAGTGCAGAATTGAGCCTTGACGCACTCCCATATCCCATAGCAACATCCTTTTACTTTGTAGGTACTCTTACTCTTTGCACTTAGGTGCTGTTTGTGTCGCTGAATAAATGCTTTTTTTTCCTTCTTCTTTAACAGCTGATCCACGAGATCGCGTTCTGTTAATGTCCAGCAGCTGAGCAAGGTAAGATGTAATAAGAACAAGTGCACCTTTTTTGATACCGTAGTAGCCTCCGCACCAACGTAACGTGGACAGCACAGTCAGGGGCTAAAGACATAAAGGATATATGTAATCGTACTGTATTTCATCTGATCTGGAAACACTCCAATAAAGACACACTTGTTCAGTAAAACATCTAGATAAGATGCAGTGTCTTTTTTAGGGTTCCTTAGTCAAACTAGGAATCCTTATAGTTTCGCCATGTCCGTCCGTCCGTCCGTTCGACCACAGCCTAGATCAGAGAGCTTTTTTTTTCTAGTCTAACCCATATTGCGGGGTGTCATTGGATGGGTCTTTCATAATATTATGGGTTTGTGAAAACAATTTTTCCAATAAAGAGATCCGTTTATGAAATATGAAGCTTTAAAGCGCTATTTTTTGTTAGAGTCAAGTGTAACCCCAACAGCCAAAACTACAAATACTTAAAATAAGAAAATAAACTTAAATGAAAGCGCATAGGTATAACGAATTTAAAAGGAAAACTATCACGACTAACGACCGAATCCTATATTCAAACCGCGGACAGATAGCCTTACTTCGGATTAAAATTTGACACATTTTGTATGGGCAAATGTCAAATTTCAACCTGAAGTAAGCCTTAACGGTTCGGCCGTAACTAGACATCATTGGTTGGTTCTTGAGATACAGGCGATTAAAGTGTTTATACCTACTAAAATAATCTAAGACGGCACCAAAGAACTTTAAATAGAAAATTAGTTATTACTTGTTGATTTTATGTTTGTAGGAAGTACCTACTTAACGGCTTCGGAACCCTACACTGAGCATGGACATGCTCTTGCCCGGTTTTAATGCTTCATATCTTCTGAAAAAATAACACGACAGTTGTTTCGCGTACACAATTGTCTTTCTCTTTCAGAACACTTTTCAGCAAGAGTATAGGAAAATAAAATATGCATGTTCCCTATTGCTTCAGGTACCTACCTACATTTGTAGATTTCCGTAGATACTCTAAACAAAGTCGGGTGATGCGGTCCACATGGATCCCTCGGGCCTTGACTTTCACTACAACGGGACCTTTCGCATAATTTTTTTCTAATAGATATGTCATATTGTCAGTACCTAGGTAATTATAAGATTTATTAAAATGCCTTATATGATGTCGGGTTCTTAATTATCCTATGTCGGTCTCGTCTCAATACAACGAACTGCATAAGTACGTGATAATTTGCTTATAAAGGTTTTTTTAGAAAAGTTTTCAATTTTCAACCCAAACGACGCTTGGTCCCCCAGGTAGGTACTGTTGTTTAATGTTTTGTGTTAGTCATTCACTTTACTGACAAAGTGTTAGGCTCCAGTATACATACATTTTATTGATCGTTATCTGTTAAGAAGCCGTACACGAAATTTTGGTGGTTTTGCTTCTTTTTGAGATTTTACAGTTAAAATACTGCTATTCTACCTATAAGTTTGAACGCACATCATGAAATATCATTTCAGTTCTAATCGAATAAATGACTTACAAATAAATGAGGTAAGTACTTTTTCAGATTTGTTGAGTATTATAATGCAGGATTTACGTTATTTTAAAACATTATATATTGCTATTTTTTTTTTCATTTTTAGATGTTTTTTTAAAGTAATGGATTGATTTTGAACTGAACTTTATTACTGTTGTTTTAATTTTATGAACGATAGTTTCAAGTTGTCGTAATCAAAAACAATGTTTTCCTCATTTTCTGTAAAACTTTACCAAGTTAATCATTTTTTTACACAAAAAAAATATATGAAGGTGGTAAAAAGTAATTGATACGTTTTTTAGACAAATTTTACAGTAATAAATTGAAATTTTTTCATACCTTTTAGACGTCAAAACTATTCGTGAATATGCGATATTCTAAACCTCTTACAGCAAAATTCACAAAACAGTTGCCGATTTCAGGTCAATGTTTCAGTATCAAATAATATAAACAAAAAAGTAGCTCATACATTCGTTTAAAGTTGAAATTATCTTTCGTGTTGCGCATAAAAATTTGTAGAAGTAAAGTATTTCAACAGTCACGTCTGTAAAATCTGGTAAATCGGCGAAATTGGCAAAATTTCGTATACGGCCTCTTAAGCCGACGTTAAACGAATCAAACAAACAAATAACCTAAAAAAATACTGTTACATTTATAATAATCTTAGTAGGTACCTACATAACTGATAAGTAATTTAGATGGAAGTAGGTAAGGTGATGTGTAGAAATATCTTATGTTGTATAACCACCCTTACAATACCAAATAGTGTATGGTTAGGTTTATGTTGCACGTATGTAATATATTGTCTATGCTTGTATCGCTTCCTCTTTCTCTTTGGTAATCCTACCGGCAGGACGCGCTTTCCCAAGCTGTTCCTGGTTTATCCTATTTTCATTGACTTTATATATGTGAAACTTCTGTGCCAAAATGTGAGTAATAAATGAGTAAAAGGATGGTCAATTCATTTTAATTTATTTCCACTGCAACAGACCGCACTGGTCTTCAAGAGGTTATGGTGGCCCCAGTCGAATAAATTGTCCAGCCTATTTCAACACCATTAAATTTAGAGTGCCGCTTCGTTGAGCACAATGGCGCTGGCATAACAACGCTGCTCGCCGTGCTACTTCTTCTCCGTCGTCGTGATTGTCGTGCGCCGCGCCGTCGTTGCCGTGCCCACATCGAACACGTGGCGTGGTCGTCGCATCGCATCGGGAGATTGAGACGCTAAGGTACTCATTACAAAATGGCTAGTGAAACTAACAATCAGCCAACTATAACTACAAGTCATTCAAACAACGCTATAGAAAAATTGCGTGGAGCTGAAAACTACTGCACATGGAAGTATCAAATGAAAATGCTTTTAATTCTCGACGGCTTATGGGATGCCGTAGATGGAACAGACAATGACGCATCTCGTGTTAACCGCGCTCTAGCCCGCATCGGTTTAAGCGTGTCACCACCATGCCTTCAACATGTTCGTAACGCCGACACAGCGAAGACAGCATGGACTAACCTAAAAAATGTCTTTGAAAATAAAGGTTTATATCGTAGAGTTCTTCTGCTTCGACAATTGCATAAAACTGAATATAATCAATTCAACTGCATGTCGCGTTATTTGGAATCAATTATGTCTCTCGTTCATCAATTGGCGGACATAGATAAAGTAATTGAAGACAAGGAAATAATCGAACTGTTGCTGAGCGGTTTGCCTCGTGAATACGACGCCCTAGTCAGTAATTTAGAGACTGCTAACATAGCAAATGCTGACCTAACTGTAGAAATGGTGCGATCCAGACTACTACAAGAGGAGTCGAGGAAATCAAACAACTCTAGCACTGAAGAGACTGCTTTATTTTCCAAGTCTCATAATCGTCCTACCATGAAAGCTGTGAAACCAACGTGCCATTACTGTGGAAAAATAGGCCACATTAAAAACAAATGCTTCAAATACAGAAAAGACAAGATGAAGAATCACTCGCTACTGGCTGCGGATGCACCTACAACAGCATTCTTCGTCAAGAAGTCGTCGTGGTATTTGGACTCTGGGTGCTCCAATCATCTTTGCAACAACAAGAACTTGCTAAGCAACTATCAGGAGCTACCAGGCAATGGCAGTGAGGTTACACTGGCTAACAGTGAGTCAATGAGAGCGGAGGGCATCGGTGAAATGACTGTAGATGGTGTCATCAATAAGCTTGACAAGGTATTGTACGTTCCTAATTCGTCAGCTAATTTGTTGTCTGTTAGTAAACTTTGTGGTAAAGGATTTACTGTTATTTTTGACAAAGAGCAATGTAAAATTTATAAAAATTGTAAAATTCATGGCAATATGATTACCTCTGCATCAAATATAAATGGATTATATGAGTGGAAAGGGTGTAGTCGGGATACTTTGCAGGAAGTGCATTCTTCCATGTTTTTGTGTAATAGACAAGAAACAAAGAGTGCTAACGTCGCTGTCTCCATGTTGCCAGCTGAGCTCTGGCACAAGCGTCTTGGCCATCTTAATCTTAAAGGAATGTGTTCTTTAAGGGATGATCTTGCAACCGGTATCAAATTTCAGGTATGTTCAGAAGCAAAGTGTGAGACCTGTCTGCTCGGGAAGCAAGTTGCCTTGCCGTTCCCCGTAGGCGAGGCTACACGAGCTAAAAAACCTTTAGAAATTATACATAGTGATGTAGCAGGCCCGATGCAGGAGAACAGCTTTGGAGGTGCAAGGTATATGCTAAGTTTGACGGATGACTACTCCAGGAAGACCTATATCTACTTGATGAAGAATAAATCTGAGGTAATTAACCATTTTATTAATTTTAAAAATGAAGTTGAAAAACAACTTGGATTGCCAATTTTAATACTTCGTTCAGATGGGGGTTCAGAATATTGCAATAATAGTTTTGCTGAGTTTCTTAAGGGACAGGGCATCATTCATCAAAAGACTGTGCCCTACAGTCCGCAGCAAAATGGTGTCTCTGAGCGTCTTAATAGGACACTCTTGGAGAAGGCGAGATGCATGCTGTTAGAAGCTGGTCTTTGCAAGCGTTTTTGGGGTGAGGCAGTGATGACTGCAGCTTATTTGAAAAATAGGAGCCCCACCAGAGCTTTAGCAGGACAAACTCCTGAAGGGGTTTGGACAGGTTCGAAACCGGACCTTAGTCACCTTCATGTCTTCGGGTGCATTGCTTACTCGCTTATACCTAAACAGAAACGTCGCAAACTAGATCCTAAAAGTAAACCTTACATTTTTGTTGGTTACAGTGAAACAACAAAAGGTTTTAGGTTATTGAACCCACTTGACCCCCATAATGTAATTTTGTCAAGGAATGTTGTATTTTTAGAAAATAAATTTTACAATAATTTAGACATGGTGAATTTTAATGAAAAAGACAATGACAATTTATTTTATGAATATGAAGTGACATTTAATAATAATTATAAAAATAATGAAATTAATTTAATGTCTAGTCAAATCAATGAGACCCCTATGTGTAGTCCAAATAAAGAACCTCATATGTCTAGTCATAGCTTTAACAATTCTTCCATGGTTTTTTCAGATCCAGATCACTACTGTACCGGCAGTGAGAATGAAGAAGAGTCAGTCCCAAGTGACTCGTCGTGCGAGCCTATAGCGCTGTCGCAGCGACCGTCACATTCAGGGGAAGAGCTACCCTCAGTGGGTGCTCCTGCTGATCGTTCTTCTAGACCTATACGGTCTACAAGGTCACAACCACCAAAAAGGTATGATGATTATACGTCTGACTTCTCCCTGGTCGCGCATAACGTCACGTCTGTCGACAATGAAAGTGTACCTGCATCCTATAAGGAAGCAATTAATAGTCCACTTAGCACAGAATGGTCTACTGCCATGAAAAGTGAGTATGACTCTCTGATAGCTAATAAAGTTTGGAGATTAACTGATAGACCTAAAAATACCAATGTAATAAAATCGAAATGGGTATATAAAATTAAAAAGGATGCATCTGGTAACTTTGAAAAATATAAAGCAAGACTTGTTGCCATGGGTTATACGCAGGTTCATGGTGTGGATTATAAGGACACATTTTCACCAGTCGTAAGACACAGTACTATGAGAATATTATTTGCTTTAGCTTGTCAATTTGATCTGAGCATAGATCACATTGATGTAACCACAGCCTTTCTTAATGGAGATCTTGAGGAAACCATATACATGGAACAACCACCAGGTTTTGATAATGGTAATAAAGATAAAGTCTGTTTGTTGCAAAAGGGTATCTATGGTCTGAAACAAGCAAGTAGAATTTGGAATAACAAAGTAAACAAAATACTATGTGAAAATGGGTTCTTACAAAGTAAATATGAACCATGCATTTATATAAGTAAATATAAGAATATTTTATTAATCATAGCATTGTATGTAGATGACTTTTACATATTTTCTAATAACAGCTCGCGTAAAAATAGCTGCTAAATGTATTGCAAAACGAATTTAATTGCAAAAATCTAGGCACTTTAAAGAACTGTCTTGGGATAAATGTTACAAGAGAGAAAGATGTTTTAAAACTTGATCAGAGTGAATATATTATGAAAGTGCTCAAGCGGTTTAATATGGAAAACTGTAAACCTGTATCAACACCTATGACTGTAGGTTGTAAGCTCGATAGTGATGATGAAACTCTGTGTGATGAAACTTATAATTATAGAGAACTGATGGGTTCACTGCTGTATCTAGCTGTATGCAGTCGACCTGATATAGCTTATGCGTGTAGCCACTTAAGTCAGTATAATTCTAAATTTAATAAGAGTCATTGGCTTGCAGCTAAAAGAATCCTTAGGTATTTAGCAGGAACAATTCATTATTCCTTATATTTCATAAAGAGTAAAGAATTAAATATAACTGCATATACAGACGCCGACTGGGCTAATGACACGTTAGATAGACGTTCATATACTGGTTTTGTTATAAAACTAGGTTCAAGCATTATAAACTGGGAATCTAGGAAACAACGTTGTATTGCACTTAGTTCCACAGAGAGTGAATTTATTGCCATCAATGATGTTTGTAAGGACTTGTGTTTCATTAAGAACTTTTTAGCAGAGATTTTATGTGTGAAACCAAGCATCACCGTGTATAATGATAACCAAAGTGCACACAAACTGCTGCTGGCTAAAGAATATTGTCATAAACGCACTAAACACATCGATGTCAGGTATCATTACATAAAAGACTTAGTCCATAACAATGTATTAACTGTTAAGTACTTACCAACTGAAGAAATGATAGCCGATGTACTTACGAAACCGCTGAGCTTTTGTAAACATTCCAAATTTATTCATGGCATGAATGTTAAGTAATGTAGGCATGTAACAATGTAAATGTACAGCCATGTGATAGTATGCTTATAACTGTTGATTGATCCGTGTTTGTGTCATGTGATAGCATGTTATTGTGTAAATTTGTATAGAGTTGAAGTCTCTCTCTAGGTAAACATTGTGATCAATGTTAACATTAATATAATTAATATTATATTAGGTTCATTCCTTACATTAGAGACGCTAAGAAATACAAATGTTTGTTTGTCATGTGTGTATAGTCTTTCTTGTCTCTTTTGTGTTTAGGCATGTTGCAATGGTGTTGTAAGCTGTGAGGGGAAGTGTAGAAATATCTTATGTTGTATAACCACCCTTACAATACCAAATAGTGTATGGTTAGGTTTATGTTGCACGTATGTAATATATTGTCTATGCTTGTATCGCTTCCTCTTTCTCTTTGGTAATCCTACCGGCAGGACGCGCTTTCCCAAGCTGTTCCTGGTTTATCCTATTTTCATTGACTTTATATATGTGAAACTTCTGTGCCAAAATGTGAGTAATAAATGAGTAAAAGGATGGTCAATTCATTTTAATTTATTTCCACTGCAACAGACCGCACTGGTCTTCAAGATGATGGAACCGGTAATGGACATGGATCCAATGATGGACACTTTTTCCTTCAAAATAAAATATTAAGCAACAGTTGAGACATTTTTAAGTTGGCAACACTGAACCATAATCCCCAGACTCTAGAGCTGTCAAAGTGACACACGTCATAAAAATCGGCCATTTTGTTCAAATATGGCAGCCTAGTGAAATGTAGTTGTCAGGCCTGCTCCGAAAAAATCCATATTTATTGTTGAAATCGTTAAGAAACTGAGTATATATTTTTGCAAATTACTTGCTTACTTTGCGGTGTACTGAGATATGGTGTTATTTTATTGAAACGTTGGGAATTGACAATTCAAATTGTAAGTAAAGGTTAATGTGTTAATGCATATTTACTCATTTATTACGCTTTGTTCATTACTGGGTTTGAAACGTAATAAAACGTAAAAAAGACAAGCTTGTCCATTACTGGATCTGCTTATGTTTTTGGTGTTTTTTGATTAAATTATTTAAAACTATTTCTTTTGCAATTCTACATATGTTTATTTTTGGAATTTTGCATTGGCTCTTCATTTACCAATAATGGACGACGTGTCCAAGACTGGGTATTTTTTCATGTCTATAACTGGCTTCCTTATTTTGTCTTAGATGGCACCAAAAAAAGATTATACCCCTGAGCAAATGGGGCATGCTATTGAAGCTGTCAGAAAGGGGGAAAAGGTAGCGTCGGCGGCGTTAAGGTTTGGAGTTCCTCGAATCACTCTATATAATAAAGTATCTGGAAAAAGTCCAGCCGACTGTTCGATGGGACCTAAAACTATACTAACAAGTGTTGAAGAAGACGTTTTAGTAGGGTGGTTACTTGCAATGAGTGAAAGGCATTTTCCAGTTAATAGAGAGTTACTAATGGAAAGCGTTCAAAAAATTGTGACAGAGCAAGGTAAACCTAACCCCTTTACAAACAACAGACCAGGAAAAAAATGGTTTCAATCCTTTCTTAAACGGCACCCTGATGTCATAGAAAAGACAGCACAAAATCTGACTAAATCGAGGGATGAAGTTACTGAAGAAGATATCCGGAAATGGTTTAGTGAAATTACTTCATACCTAGAATCCAAAGGGTTGAAAGACGTTTTGGATACACCAAACCGTATCTTTAATACTGATGAGAGTGCATTTTTCTTATCACCAAAACCAGGCCGGGTTCTGTGTAAACGAGGTGAAAAACATCTTTATAAATTCTGCGGCGACGAAAAAGACAACCTGACAGTGTTAATCACTGCTAACGCCGCCGGTCAGTTGGCACCACCAATGATAGTGTTTAAATACGAAAGAGTGCCGGCCCATATATCTGCCACTGTTCCTGAAGATTGGGGTATTGGAAAATCGGATTCGGGCTGGATGTGCGGAAGTACATTTTACGAGTTTATGTCAAATATATTCAATCCGTGGCTAGAGCAGCAGGGTATTCAAAAACCCATTTTGTTTTTTTTAGACGGCCACAAATCACATCTTACGTTACACCTCTCGAATTTTTGCTCTGCAAATGGGATAGAACTTATTGCTCTATATCCTAATTCTACCCACATCTTGCAACCTATGGATTTGGCAGTTTTTCGTCCTTTAAAAGTAGCTTGGCGAAAAGAAGTTTCTAAGTGGCAACTAGATCATTTGGGCCAAGTTCTTAAAAAAGAACACTTTGCTCCAGTGCTTAAAGATGCATTATCCTCAATATCTGAGGAATGCATTCGTAGTGGATTTAGAGCAGGAGGTTTGCTTCCCTTTGGGCCGGATTACATTGATATGACTAAAATCAAAAATTATCAAGCTACGCACAAAGAAGTTGATCCGAGGCAGACTGAGTTTTTTAGATACTTAGAATCTGAAATAGTCAAAGTTTATTCACGACAAAAGTTAATATTATTCCACACTTTATACTACAAAGACAGGAACACCGTAGAATTAAGTATACCAAACGAAGATGAATCGCTGTTTGTGATCTGGGCCAAAAACAAGCAAGAATTAATTGGATCTGAAAGACCTGCAATCTCCCAAATAGAACAAACAGAGGCTCAACCCTCGACGTCACGGATTGATAGTACTGGAATTTCCATCAACCAAGTTGATGAAATCGTTGACCTAAATGAACACGGTTTTGTTCAAAATTATAACCATACTTCAGGTCATACAGAAAGTGAAGCTCAACAAGACCTTAATTCGAATGCGGTTTCAAGGGTAGAAGATCTTCGCGATAAAATAGTGCAATTCGAATCTGAAACGTCACCTGAACAAGTAACTGCAAGGCAAATTACTGCCGAAACTCTTCCATTGTGTACCATAACTCAAGCCAAAACACCACACCATATTGAGGAGGTACTAGACACCATTTATGCAACCGAACCTGCACCGGTAAGGCAAATACCTGCTGAAATTCTTCCGTCTTGTTCCGTACCTCCACCAGCCATAGAAGCATCCGAACCTGCATCGGCAATGCAAATACCTGCTGAAATTCTTCCGTCTTGTTCCGTACCTCCACCAGCCATAGAAGCATCCGAACCTGCATCGGCAATGCAAATACCTGCTGAAATTCTTCCGTCTTGTTCCGTAACTCCACCAGCCATAGAAGCATCCGAACCTGCATCGGCAATGCAAATAACTGCTGAAATTCTTCCGTCTTGTTCCGTAACTCCACCAGCCATAGAAGCAGCCGAACCTGCACCGGCAAGACAAATAACTGCTGGAATTCTTCCGTCTCCTCCAAAAACACCTCAAAAACATCCTTTAGAGGCCGCATTAGGTGTAGCAGTTCCATCGCCTTTTAAAAAAAATCTTTTTTGGCCTGGAGAAATAGAGGAAAAGAAAAGAAGAATGAAAGAAAAGCTTCCATTTGCAGTGACTAGTAAAGCCTGGAAAGAATGTCACATAAAGAAAGAAATAGAGAAACAAAAACTACAAGAACAAAAAGAAAAGAGAGCAGCTGAACGAAAGGAAAAAAAGATCTTAAAGGAAAAAACTATGATAAAGAAGAAACAAAATTTAAAATCCAAAGGTAAAAAAAATAACCCCGAGCATACAACTTCTGAAGACACGGATGTAGAATTAATATATGCTGAAAGTGACAATAGTGCGTTGAATGAAGATGATAATGAGAGTTCAATCGAAAATCAAGAAATACAAAAGTCTAAACGTCGAAAAAATTGTGGTGTGGTGGAAGGTAAAAGATCGTCTAAGCGGCCTCGCAAAAATCAGAGAAACAGAAACTATTCCGATTCTGACGACGAACCTTTATGTCGGTCAGTATCTTCAAAATCAAGCCGCATAATTACTAAAGGACAGTATGTTATAGTTAAATATGAAGGCGAATATTTTCCTGGGAAAACGGAGGGAGTTGAACGCGATCAATATGAAGTAAGCACGATGATTTTGTCAACTAACAACTCATTTAGGTGGCCTGAGAAACCAGACAAAATTTGGTACAAAGCCGAAGACGTTATAGAAGTAATTAGTGAGCCATTACCTCTTAATAATAGGGTAAAAGAAATGTCTAAATTTTTACCAAACATATACAATATTTAAAAACTTACTACTTCTACGATTTCCGCTTTGTACCAAATATTGATTGGCTTTCAGGTTTCAAAAGTAGAGTAGAGTATAGAGAACTCCTAAAATTCGAAGATACATTAAGTGATCTCAGTAAATAGAGAACGTGTTTTTTTTTAAAGTAAGCTACCTTAAGAAGGAAGTTTACATATATTTCATAAAGTTTGTACTTATTAGGTAGTCGAAAGTATAATAATGTTTTACCAAAAGTCTGATGATTAAAGACTGAAAACATACAATTAAAATAATTTTGAAAAGTATTTCTTTTTTGATTTCAAGTTTTTGTTTATATAAATACGAGTTTAAGTTTTTTACCTAAGTACAAAGTAAAATCACTAGTCAGAGGTACAATTTTAGATTTTTTTTTTAGAATGCTATATTAGATAATATATTATTGCTGGTGACTGTACACTTTTTTGTTATTTGTTTTTCTACTTCAAAAGATGTTAATACTGGCTAATTGGAGTAGGTATGTTTAAGAAGAATTATTAACCAAGGGGTAAAGACTGATTATGTTTAATTAAAGCCAAAACGATTTAGGAGAAACTATATTATTACCTGGGATGCGAGCTAATGAGACAATTCATTTGAATTTTGAATATTAATTTTAAGTTTTTTGTAAAACCTAATTTACAAAAATATCAATTAAAGCTGATTTGTGATATAAGACGTTGTTTTTTTTTTGCTGTGGAAGCAACAATAAATTTCGTCCATCGAGGGTGTTTGTTATTGGTAGTAGTATGTCCATAACTAGATGTTTATATTTGGTGCTGTCCATAAATGGTCGACCATCACTGTATTTTAGATGTTCATTACTGGTGATTTAGTAACTTTACAAATTTGTATTTTTCTTTCAAAGCACATGTGATTTTTTGGATTTTTTGTTGATTATATATATTCTACCTATATTTCGTTACTTAAAAAAAATATCACCATCTTATTAAAGTTCATTTAATCATGACTTAATTCAAACCATCGAAACAAGTCTGCTTAAACTGTCCATAATTGGTGCCGTCACCCTATGGATATAGCCTAATTGCGTTTTTTTTTTAATTATGAGTTAGTTAATATTCTTCTTCTTCTTCTTAGGGCCGTGTTCACCAACAATTAATCGGACGGTTAAGTCTTAATCAGCTGTTAATCAATACATCTGACACCCGTTAAACTGCTAATCGTCCGTTTAATTGTTGGTGAACACGGCACTTAGTCGTACACTCCTGGCGGAGTGGTCGTGGTCATGGATCGTCTACTAGACTGGTTGCGAATTTTGCGATGCTTCTCCATCGTACACGCAGCGCTACGAATAGAGAGATATTCGTAGCGCTGCGTGTACATTCAGTGAGGGAACATTTCGTAGATCCGTCCATCTTGTGGATGATCGGCCGCGAGAACGTTGGCCTTCCACTCTTCCCTGTACCACTAAACGTTCCAAAGAAGTTTCGTTGCGTGTGATGTGTCCAAACATCTTGAGGATTCGTATTTGCACAATCGACGAAAGCCTTTGTTTGATGCGAAGCTCCCTCAGGATGGAAACGTTAGTGCGGTGAGCTGTCCATTTTATCCTCAGCAAACGCCGCCAGCACCACATCTCAAGGGCATCAATCTTTTTACGATGTTTTTGATTGATCGTCCATGTTTCAGCTCCATATAGGAAAATTGGAAATACTAAGCATCTCATTAATCGAACCTTGGTGTTCTTAGTTATGCGGCGGTCTTTCCATATTTTCGCGAGTTTTTCTACGGCTGATCGTGTTATGGCGCACCGTCTTTTAATTTCTTCTTCACAACTTCCAGTATTTGTGATGGTGGATCCCAGGTAGACGTAACTCTGGACCACTTCGCAGTTAGCTATTACCTGTATACCAGGGTGATTATTGGTCTTACGATCCACCACCATCATTTTGGTTTTATCGCGGTTTATGGTGAGTCCGAACTCCGAACTGGTTTTTTCCAGCAGCGAAAGAAACCGTTCCATGTCGGCCTGTGACGTCGTAATAAGAATAGTATCATCTGCATACCTCAAGTTTGATATCAACCGCCCCCCAATTGATACACCTTTGTCCCAGTTCTCCAAAACCATCCGCATAATGTATTCGGTGTAGATATTAAATAAGAGAGGGGAAAGAATACAGTTTTGAACTTCCTGGAATCGACTCCGTCCACGCGAACAGCAGCCGTACCGTCTTCATAGAGTCTTTTAATGAGATAAATTAGATGTCGTGGTACACCCATTATCAGAAGTATCTCCCACAGCTTCCACCACAGTTGGTTAATATGTAAATGCTCAAAGAATAATATCTACTCAATTACCGAGCGAGCACACTAATTTGAACACTGTACATGTACTTACCTTGATACCATACCTACTCATACCTTGATACCATACTTTATACTTAATCATAACAAAATGATTCAATGATTTAAAAAAATCATAGGTAGGTACTATCGGGAATTTAGAACCAAGTACTTTTCCCCAAACCAAGTAGTTAAATTTAAAGGAATTATAATTATTTCCTTACATTTTGAAAAAAAAAATTGGAATGAAGATTTCAAGCCATTCTTGGTTTTTTTATTTAAACTAAAAATGACCCTCATATACATTGTTTGTTAGCGACCGAGCCATTTTTCCCAGTAGGTAACCCAAGATTATTTTTTCCGATCGTCTAGACCAACCTAATCTGGCAATTATAAACCAATTGTCTAGCCCAAGTTGAGTATGTCAGTACCGTCGCGTGGAGGTGGCCACCGCGTTTTCCCCCGTTCAGTATTCCGCGCAGCCAGTACAGCTACTCGGTGCAGTATAGCAACCGCGCCAGGATGACACGCGCGTGCGCACTCCTCGCCCTCGCCGCGGTCGCAACATACGGTAATGTCTTGCAATAAGTACTCTTGCTTCATACTGAAAAGATAATGGGTCGAAGAATTGTTTACGTAGTTAATTTAGTTTTTAAAGGTGTGCCGATTGGGAGGCTTTTTGTGAAGTTCCCTCAGTATCCTCAGTTGGATGTCGTAAGTCCTTATCAACAGTCAGCACCTTCAAAATTTTCAATGGATGAACTTGAGACTTGATTGACTGAAGTGTATTTTTTAATGGAATTGGTATTGTCGATTGTAATTTGAGAAAAACAATACATCCCGAAAAAACCTTGCATTACTAAAATTTCTGAGCGAATTGTCAACATTCATTACAATGGACTTATTTATTTAGAGAACTAATTACGTATTGATCTTTATACTTCAAATATGGAGTTGGCTGGTCCTTAAATAGTGTATTTTAATTTCGCGTCGTCAACATTAACCGCTTATTCAATTGAGAGATTGAGTGTTGAATCCTACACCTTTAAAGGTAAGTTTTTATTAAGAAAATTATTGTCCTTGGCCTTGTAAGTACTTTATTTTTCCTAATTGTAAACATTTATTTAGTGATACCGTGCCCGTTGATGTCTTTTGGTTCCAAAACCTTAAAGGTCAAGCAATATGTCAAAAACAAAACACGAATAACTTGTCATTAGATCACATATGTATTAAAAATCTGACAATTGAGTGTGAAAGAGGCCTAACCTCGAAATGATAGTCACCAAATCGTAATTTATCCGGGTGTCTCTACGAGCCTTTTTACAAATGCACTAAGTGAGTTTACTATCATACGACATTTTGCTTTCCTAGTCAGTTATTATCTTATCTAGGTAATAAAGAAGCAAAATTAAAACCGACAAATACTATGTTGGCCATCCGGCTCATTGAATATACTAAATTAGTATTTTCTGAAGTATTTCTAGTCGAGTTAAGTACGAGTAGATAATAAACCATCTAAGTTCTACTAGCAAATGAACGTGTACAGTGACTCCGCATCTCCAAACTTTTGTTCATAATACGTACCTACATATGTGACGAAGAAAGATAAATGGAATTAAAAAAAACATTTTTAATACCCTTTTTGCTACCGACTGAACTTTTTTGCACAGTCATCATCTGCTTTTACTAATGAATGAGTCCTAACTCGATGTGTTGCCAAAAGTTATGAATGATGAAATATACACGCATAATGATCCAATTAACTGGGTCACTTTTTATTAAAATGCCCTTAGCTTATACTTCAATTGTTTATTTTATTGTGCTGACGTGTTTTTTTCTTTTAGTGTTGGCGGATAAACGACAGCCAATCAAGGAGGCCCTGTTCCTGCACAGCGACTCCTTCCCCAACGCGACGTTCGAGGATTGCGTGTGGCGGCGCGAGCGCGAGCCCTGCCCCGACCCCGACGTGCACCTGCACCTCTACACCGAGGCCGAGCCCACCAAGAAAGTGGTAAGTACCACGTCCCAGTCACGACCAGCTTCTGATGTGTTCTACAAATGGTACTAACTTTACATTCAAAACTATGCTGGAAAACCGAAAGCGAAATGAGGCGACTGCTCAGGGCCTCTTTTCTATAATATACAAATACTATTTTATTGAACAGCAAAAAAAAAACAGAACACGGAACAGTACATATAAATCATAGGCATTCAAACAGGTGGTCTTACCGCTAAATAGCGATCTCTTCCAGACAACCTTGGATAGAGAAATAACTAATGACACAAATTCATGGCAGGCCGTGTAAACTAATTCCTTTATAACTCTAACTAAACAACTACAAGAAACACTTAAAGTATTTAAATTTCGAAATAAAAACTATTTATATATACATCTAAGATAATACACAAATACATAATAAATGCATATTATACTTAGCTATAGGTACATCTATATGTAGGTATAATATATGTAGGTATACATACATACATTCTCCAAATCAGCCAAACATTGATAACACACAATGTATGGGATAGAAGAAAAAATTAAAAGTAGAAAAAGTAAAGGAAATCATAGAAAACTAATATAATATAAATTGATCCTTTAGCATGCTTTTAAAAATGGCAACAGACTTAATTACCTCTACAGGCAAAGCGTTCCATAACCTTATCGCGTGTTTTAGTATTGTTTTTAACTCGGCCGCCGTTACTGTCAAGTAAATAAGAGTTATCAAAACGTTGCCAATACAGAATCTCAGCCCAGTGCATCCGCCTTTGTAGGGGGTTCAAACACGGCAAAAGTCTCCATACGCTCAGTGTAGCTCAGTGTAGAGATGTGACACCACACCAATCCATAGATACTTGATTGAATATCAATCGTATTCATCGACGTTGATCAATTAATTAAGTTAATCGATCGTTAGTGTGCAAAAGATGTTAGCACACCAATTATTGTAATATAATTAGCCTTCAATGGCCAGTTTGCGTTAGATGTGTAAGCCTTGATTACAGTATCTAATTTTAAGCAATTGATTTGATAGTATTTCTTTATATTGCTATTAACATAGTGGGTAAGCTTGAAGGCAGTAATTATTTCTTCAATTTGTATTTTTCAATTGCATTTGACAGTAATTTATGACTACGTAGTCATAAATTACTGTCACATGCAATCGAAAAACACTGAATTTCCTGCCAATAACACAATCATGAAACAGCTGCTCGTAGTCAAACAGACATTTCGGACATTGATTGAAATACATACAATAAAGCCTCTTTATATTTTTTTTATGTCATGAAGAAGGCAAAGGAGCACAGACCTCCTGTATATTCACTGTTGTCGTGTTTGGGTAAGGACAAAGTAGTTGGACCATAGTTAAGCGTAGTTTACCATACAAACAACAAAAGTGAAAAAAGTTCCGTTGTGATACGAAAAATATCCCTAAAAATGTATGGCTAATTTTCGTGTCACAACGGAAAAGTTTCATAGAACATTTAATTGAGTGAGTTAGCGTGGCCAACTTTTTGGTCATTACCCGTTTATCGATGTGGGTAAACGTGCATAAAACATCTGTCACTTTCTGACTAGTGCGTAAGTGCGAGAGTGACGGATGCTTTATCCACCATCATAAAGGCGACCATAATACGGGCCCGTGGTAAATTGTTATCGTTTCTATTTTCAATTTCATCGAATTAATAGTAATTAATGTACTTGAGTCTGAATTGAAACACCAAATCAATGTCTCCTGTTTATAAAAATGCATTTTGTGGAGTTAGTGCGCAGATATTTTTTATTACCTACACGCGATCTAATTTCGCCTTAACTATCAAGAAAATGGTGATGGTGTCGGCGGACGAAGTTCACGGTCAAGATCAAGACAAAGCTTAGGTGATGCCACTGCCCTCGATGATGACGATCATCGGTGGCATTACCTACTTACCTTATGCCGTCAAAATTACCAATTTTTTGGCACCACAACTTTTACTTCATCAGAAAATAAAATTAAACTTCTTTCGTTTGTATTCTGATTCAGATTCAGATTTTATTTCCCAATGTCATAAATTGCGCAGCATGTCAAAGTATAAGTTATTACATCGAGATCGTCAGAAATATAAAGTAGAAAAATATATAAAATGTCTTTAAAGATATACAATTTGAATAATTGAATTTATTAACTATAATAATGTCACCTTACTTATGCATATGTCCATTAAGGATCTTAATAAATATAAATAAATAAATACATAAATGTATATGTATATATAAATATTTCTGGAATCAGTACCTATTCATAGTCAAGTAGGTACCTAATAGGCAATATATTGCCTATTGACTTTGGCATCAAGGTACAAAAGTCAGCTGCACTCACATGCTCTCAGATTGATCTTTAATGGTTTACATCTTTTTAGGTGCATAATTGCATGTTTGTAACTTGAGCCTATCGATAAAGCATAAATTGACACTACACAATAACCTTCATGATAGAGACTCCAGCATTGTTTTCTGTATGTGGAAAATCTGCAAGTAAGATTTATCCAATACTCATTGTAATGCTTTCAAGTTATATCTCTACATAGTTCCCACGTATTAAATCGAGTTGATTCTATGGTACCGACAAACTTTTTATTTATCTTCAGACATTATAAGATAAGTGCCTACTCATTTTTCTATACGTATGGAGAATTAATTAATTAATAAACTATTAAATAATTTTGAGGTTATCCTTAGAGCTGTGATAACCGGAAAGCAAGTATCTTTCTAGGGAAAGTAAACTATTGTAGAAAGCTAAAATATGGAAATTGACATAAGCTAAAGTGCATAATCGTTAGCATAAATCAACTCAGTACATGCATCTTTTTTACAACTTATCTAGACTCTTCTACTCGTTTGGTAAACATCCAGTATTTCGCTCGCGTGCACTTTCTATCGACTTGCGCGATGCCCAATGTCATAGAACAACGACGACGAATATTGAAATTGGGGAAGGAAAGCAGCGCACATGCCGACTGCTGTCCAATACCCGTTACTCACGCGTCAATGGAATACAAAATACCCGTACATTGTTTAAATGAGCAAGCAATTTAGAAATATTTTAGAATGGTCAGAAAAAGCGTGAAACAATTAGTTGCGGTCCTTCTTTGAGTAAGTACCTATATAAGTACATTATTGGTTATTGTCATACTTGTACATTTTTAGAACAATCGAGAAGTTTTTTCTATTTATGAATACCTAGGCTGTCACCTATCTATAAAAAATGCAAAGGATTCTCTTTATTAGTGATAGTGGCGTGGTGCGGAGAGGGAGCAGTTACCACTGTTTTATTTCTCAACCTTCCGCCAAGCAACAGTGTTAATATTATAGTGTTTTGCGGTATGGGGATAAGACAACCGGTAAATTACTAGCATAGAGGTATTCCATCTTAGTCCGCAGGGTTGGAAACGCACTTGCGGTCTTAAGATTGCAATCTTTTGATTTTATATGTCTATGGGTGACAGATCCCACTTACCATCAGCCATAGACCATAGCCATAAAAAATACCTAAGTACGTAGAACAAATCAAATTTGGCAAGATTTTACATTGAAGTAAACCCTAAGTTAAAAATATTGAGTTCTATTATTATGTACTTACGTACATGTATACAGAATATGATGAGATGACATATTTCCCAGTTTGTGGGATATTCCTCTGTAATATTTGGGTAATTACTGTATAGTTCAGATTTTCCTAAGGAAATGTATAGTGGAGGAGCTACATAGGTTAATTAAATGAAGCAAAAGACCTCGTGGTGTTAGGATACATCGAGTCACTCGTGTAGTAGTGACTAGACAAGGTACCTACTGTCATTTCGTGTGTCGTAAGGCAGCCTAGCTGAACAGCGAAGCGTAAAGATACATAGATGGCATCGTATACACGTATTATCGGAG